>PVLA01004637.1:0-10000 GCA_004027455.1 Hydrochoerus hydrochaeris
CTGGGCTACACCCCTAGCCCATTTTTATTTTGATATAGTATCACTAAGTTGCTAAATTCCCAGGCTGGGTGCCAACCTGCAATCCTCTTGCCTCAGCCTTCCATGCCTAGCTCAACTTTCTTTCTTATATTTTCTTCCCTACTTTGAGAGTAGGGGATTATATAAATTCAGGTGTTTTCATTCCTTCATTTCAAGCCTCGTATACTTTAATTCTCCACCGTCTGATCTTAACTCGGGCCCAAAATGTCATCAGATTGCTCCATTTGTCCCTTCCCAAACTTTTTTATCCATTACTTTGTGAAGAAGCCCTAGGAGGTAAATTGTTTCTCTTTCTTTCATTTCACAGACAGGGTTGCTGAAGGCAGAGCAAGACTACACTTAGAACACCAAGCTAGAGCAGAGCAGCAATGTGGTCTCTGTCCTCACATGGCTGCATCTCAGCACAGAATCCACTTTTTGTTCACCTTTTCCAAGGTCTCCTTCCCACCCCACCCCTGAATAACACAGGGCACTGCTGATGATGTCTGACTATTGTGTTCCTGAAGGGAAGTTTCCCTTTGTAGGCCAGATTCTCCTACCTTTCTCACCTGAAGACCCCGTTTGCCAAGGCCCTGGGGCCCACAACCTGTCTCCTTTGGCGAACACTAATATTCTTGGATCCCATTTGGCTCAGACACAATTGTTCTTAATCAGTCTTGGGTGGTTACTTTTCACCATCTCTGACCTCCTTCCTCTCATCGCAAAGCCCCAAGAACTAAGAAAGTGTATGATCGCATCACTTTTATATGCAATTTCTTTCTTTAATCTTCCTGCCAATCAAATGCATATAATCCATTTCAGATAATGACAGAAAAATCTAACTGTGGCGATTAGCCGCAGCTCATCAACAGCTTTGGGAACCTGCTGGAATTTTCCTCAGAAATCAATGCACTCAGCTGTAATGTGCTGATTGAGATAATGAGCCGCAAGATGAAAATTAAGGAATAATAGAATAGATTCCTTTTTTTTCTCTTCCACTAGCAGAAAGAAAAGCAAAAGGAAAAGGAGGAGGAGGAGGAAGCTAAGAACTAAAGTCTATTTTCTAGCACATTTCTGACTTAATTGTGTCTATGAAAATATGATTTAATCTACTGCTGTCCAAGAATTTTACAAATCTACCTGTTGTAGCTTTCAGGCCCAAGAATATCTCTAAAAGAATAGAAATTGAATTTGTGCTGAGTTGCTTGAGTCTTAAATACAGTGCCATCAGCTTTTCTCTGAATTTATTTTCCTTTTACCCCTCCTCTTCAAAAGGATCAACTGTAATATTGGCCTCCATTTGGCACCAGTATGCTGGATTGGGTATCTGAGCATTAGGTGCTGGCATGTGGATACAAACCACAGTGGCCACTTGCCATTGTTCCACTGGAATTCCAGAGGCAGCTGGCCACCTGGGCCTGCTGCCTGGTTCAGAGCAGTCCCTCTTTCCATTTATAGCACCCAGTTCACAGAAATAAATTCCCATAACTCCATTTCCCACCCCATTCCAAGCCCTTCTATTCCCAAAGCAGGATGGAGATGAAATAAGAGACAGATTATTCTAGAGATTTCATTCTTTGAATTTACAGTTATCTCTTAGAGACCACAATTTAAGTGTAAATTTAATTTTTTTTTACGTTTCCTCATTCACACAATGAATTCAATTATGAGATAAAAAGAATGAAAAGGAATTTGGAGAAGGTAGCATGAGCATGTGTGTGTGTGTGTGTGTGTGTTGGTGATGTGGACATGAAAGATGAAGAAGTAATTTCTGGGGTATGTCTCTAAACAGTCCTTTGTAACCTCAGAATGCTCATATTCAAAGTTCTTCATGGGCAGATGTGACAGCACATATCTAATCTTATTTGACCTTGTGCCTTAACTGACCAAAGTCCCTTTCATTCTAATGAGCAACATTACGTATGAAGGAACATGCATATGTGCACACATTGGATGTCCTTCAAATGTGTGTGGTGTTCATTGCTCAGCGATCACTATCCATTCAAAAATTATAAAATGCCGCTGTCTATACACACACACAGACACACACACAAATCAATAGCTTGAAATTTCATATATATATATATATATATATATATATATATATATATGGTCAACAGCTTGAAACTGAGTAAAAATGGGGCATAAATTGATTAAGCTTCACACAAAAACTATTCCTTTCCAAATGTCATTTAAATACACATCAAAAAACAATAAAAGGAAGTATTTGCATTTATAGAAACATTTCCTTTTTCTCATCTTGTTTTCTGTCATTTTCTCCTTTCTTTACAGTTGACTGCTTCTTGCCAGTGAAAGACTGCTGAAGAGAAAAGGCAGCCTGGCTGGGGGGATGGGGTTCAATGCCTAACTAAGCTCTTGGTTTCAAATCACCCCACTCTCCTCCAAGAGAGCACGTGATCTGAACGCATTTCTTTTACCTTCTGTGTCTCATCTCCCTTAACAAAAGAGTCTTTATGAAATTGTGTGTTGAGATAATGGTAGCTACCTCATAGCACTGAAAGACCTCCCTATTGAGATTCACAATTTCATTAATTCTAATGTTTCTAACATTTTATCACATTTTACTGTCTCTGAATGTGCTGTTCATCTTACAGTGGATGAGGCGTCACATTTAGTTAGCAGCACATTTTCTTTCTTACTGGTTCATTAAACAGTTGTGTTTCTTACAATTGATGATAAATGAATTTGATAAAATGCAATTTTGTTAAGATATTTGACTGGTTTACAGTATCATTCAAAAGTGGTATGTTTTCTTATCAAATACAAGATGAACTATGTAATTAATCTTTAGTTCTGAAAGACATTCACTGAGTCACAGAGAACCAGAGGGAGAGAACTGAGGAGCAGAGGGGAACAGTGTCTCTCTTCATGGAGTTCCTCTTTCGGTTTAATGACCTGTTGGCATTTTCCTGAAGTTCTCAATACTTTTTCAACAAGTAGCCCTATTTGTTCATTTTACACAGACCTGGGAAAACTTCGTAGAATATCCGTGTGGGAAATTTACTTGGTTAAAAAAAAAAAAAAACCTGAAATCTGTTGATTCTTTTTGCAATCACTTTCTGGTCCCAGGCATGGGAGACCTTGATGATCTCAAAGCATCTGGAGTTTTCTCAGTGCTTGAATCAGCATTTTCAAAGAAATGCTGTTCTGTCCACAGTGTGTGTGATCTCAGCTTGGTGTCAAAGAGCAGTTACACACTGACCCTCGGAGTTTGAAGGTTAGAAAGGGATGATATATTTCAAAATTTTACTTTTTAAAATTAAGTAGCTTAAGGAAAGCATGTACTCTCTTTTTTCTTTCTTTTTTTTAAACTTGAGGAAGAACCTTCCCAAAATTTTGACGTCTCTTCATATCCATGTTATATAATGATTATCACAAAGCTGTTTTTTTTTAAAGTGTGTTTTAATGAGGGCCAAAGTAGTGACCCATAGTTTTTAGCTGCTTCAAGTACTGATGTTGATGGAATGAAATGAATGATCTCACTTAACACATTAGATTTGTAAAGTGTTCATAGATAAGGAGAGATTTTACCCAAGTAGATGATTGTTTTGTTAACTTTCAAACATAATTCAAAATGTAACATTTCTAAAGGCTTCTAGGTGTGACTATCTGAAACTTTTAAAAGTAGAAAGATACCCAAAGACTTCTTGCAGAAGTCTGTGATGTTATTAGAGCAAAGAAGAATAAACTAATGCACAAGACAAGGTAATAGTGTCAAAAAGTAAAATAACAGATGAAATTTAAAATGGATCAATCTAAAGAATATAAAAAACTAAAATCCAACCACTTCTTTTATCATTGCCCTAGAGAGGACAACAGTCTAAGAACACTTTATTCCTGTTAACTTTGGGACCCAAACAATAATACAGAAGTGCAATGATTTAGATTGGAGTATCACCTTTGAATATTTCCAAAAACAGATTCATAAACATCTATCTTATTCTCTAAATCTAAGTACAGCCTACACGTAAGGAGCTTAAATTCAGTGTTTTTAATGAATCACATACATAATACAAGAGCTTAAGGTGTGTGTTGTGGGATAAAGAGGAATTTCAAATCAGGATATTGAGGTTGAGTAACTTCCAAGTTCTACAATCATTCTTTGAATGTCTCTCTAATTCCACATGATTATGCATGCTTGAGAACCCTCTCTCCTCACAAAACCACCTTAGTTATGAGAGAGAATAAGTTTCACTCTTTACATTTATTTATTAAATTATGGATGCCTGCCTAAGCAGTCCAAAATCTGGGATACATATCTAAATTCCACAGTGCATTCTTCTTCAGGACAAATACACTTAGGACATCGCCGTCTTCCCAAACAATGTCCACTATTACTGCATCATCAATCTCATTTTCTTTGTGTGTGCAAGTGTTAGAATTTAGTCTAACATCATAACTTTTCACATGGTTTTCTCTACTTTCTTACTCTTCTCTCTAGCAAAGTCCACACGACGCAATACCACACCTTCCAACCTGACAGATGCAATGGCCACTTCTATTCCTTTAACTATGAAAGCTCTGGAAAAATTGGAGTAGGATAAAGAGAAAAATAATAAGAGCAAGAGTCCTTTAGTAATCTGCAAACAGATCCTTTAAAAAATAATCTTTTATGTTATCACTTTTTTGCATAAAAACAACTCAGCCATATAAAAATGTAATAAATACTAGGGAACATACAATTGTGGAGCTTTATCACTTTCCCTTTTAAGAAAAGAGGAAAAAGATATTTGGGAATAAATGATTTGGAAAAAAAAATTTTTTTTTAAGTTTTTGGGGCTGGGGATTTAGCTCAGTGGCACAAGTGCCTGCCTGGTAAGAGTAAGGTCATGACTTCGATCCCTGGTACCAAAAAAATGTATTTTTAAATGATTTGGAAAAATCTGTCTTAATGAATAAGAGCAGCAAACAACGGTCTATTTAAATGGTTTTGTGCCAGGACCAAGTGGACATCTGGCAATGTCTAAAGACAGCTTTGCTTGTCACAATAGGGGATTACTACTGATATCAACTGGATAGAGGCCAAGAATTCTAACACTGTATACACAGAAAAAAACAGATTATTTGGCTACAAATTTCAATAGTACCATAGCTGAGAAACTATACGCAATTTTATTCATTGGGAAATGGAAAGAGGACAGACTGAGTCTTTAGGAATTACCTTCGGAATCCCTAGAACTGGCCACTTCCACCACAGGGGAGTCTTGTGCTCACAGGTTCATTTCACACAGATAGACTTGAAGAGTCCTGTCTTTTCTAGAAATGCTTTTGTCACTCATTCTTTGTCTTTTTAACTACACCAACTCCTGTAGGCTCAGTCTCCTCTAGTAATTGGACCAATTCTGTCCTCTGCCTAAGATTTAAACAGCTGGAAGCTTGACTTTGACATGCAGAAATCAGGAGTTTTGAAGCTCCAGGAAGCAAAATTCTGTGCAGCTACTTAAAAATAGACCAGCTCGAAGAATGACAAGAGGTATAAACTCTAATCATAAACATTAGGGAGTATTCTAAAAATGTTCCAACTAGATTCCGAAAATCTCACAGAAAATCCTCTGTTGGTTTGATTTTACATGAAAGTCAGGGTTTAAAGCATTCAGGGTTATACCACCAACCTGAAGGAACTCTCAGCAAGAACACTCCCCTATTCCCCACTGCGCCTCCCGGCCACCACCCCCACAGTGTTGTGGTTCTTATACCAATTTACTTTTAACATACTTCTGCTTCTATTTTTTCTTCTATATAATGTGGGAAAATAACTTTGGTGGACATTCCCACTGTGATTATTTGCATTTTTGAATGTTATCTGAATAGCACCATGAATTCAAACAATTTGAAATCACAGAGCCTTTGCAGGTAGCAATCAGAATAATTTCCTACAGATAGACATTATTATTCTGAGCAGGAAACCATAGCAGTACTCTCTAAAATATAAAAGAAATCAGTCCCAGAAGTGCTATAAAAAGGAAACATTTGCCTAAAACACACAAAAAAGACTGAGAGTTATATCATCCTATTGGAGCCATTTGTATTTTTCTATATGCAAATATATGTGCATTTGTTTATAAATGTATTATATGTGCATGTCTACATATGTATCTACATACACACACATATTCCTTTTTCAACTTTTCAGTTTTTGGTCACTATTTATATTCTTTGCAATAACATAAGAGATAAACTATAGTTCATTACAAAAATGAGCAGCAAATAGGTAGTATGAAGAATTTCAGAAGCTGAAAATCTAATTCTGGCTTGTGCTTACCTCAAACCTTAAAAGGACAAGAACCTTTTCAGAGTGAGCTGTATATTTCCACATTAATTTTCTTTAAATATGTATTTTCTGTCATCTAAGAACCAGTAGAGCCTAAGTACTCAATTCTTCAATTACTACTCCATCTTCCATAATCCATGTCAATAAATGAAGTAACTTTACCCAAAAGAAAAAGAAGATACATGAGGTGAGAAGAAATTGCTATGAGGAGAAAGTCATGTCCAGTGGGACCTGATATTAAAGAAAAGACAGCAATATTATAGGGTACAGATTTTTAAAATAGATGTCAAAATATGTATATTCTACCTGAGCTTCTTTGAGGGGTGCAGGGCAAATCACTTGTTTGGGTGTTAATTTCCCTACTTGTAAAATAGGATAAGTAAATATATGCAATTTCATTTGAAAATACCAAAGAGCTTCATACACATAAATTAATATTTTATTTTATAGTTGCTAAAAGAAAACCTTTTTGGCCATGGGATCTTCACATTAGAAAGACCACGCACTATACTGTGATGAAATATGAACACATGGCCCCATTCCTGATGCGGAGGTCAGGTTCCCAACAACTGGCATCATGAAACATGTCCTTTCTCCTCTTTTTCTTCATGATTCTAAGTCAATAACCATCAACCAGAGATGAGGACAGCTGCCCAAGTCAGTAAGTCCCAGCACCTCAGCTGCTGTGCCAGTGTGTACATTCACAGGATGGTGCCCGCTGATGGGACCTATGGGATGGACTGCTATTGTGCCAAGGCAAATCATATGAGAACTAGTAATTCTAATATTCAAACAACACCTGATATTTATTGACCATTTACCAAGACTATGCTTCTCACACTGATCTTCCCATTTAATGTTTATGAAAATTTATGGGAATATTTATTATTGACATATGGAACACTGAAGTACAATAAAACTAAGGTAAGTATGTTTTGGTGGCAAAATGAAAGAAATTTTAAAATTTGCAGAAATATATTATGTAGTGAAATGTCATTTAGGGAAAGAGAGCCAGGAGACAGAAGAAAAGAAAGAGATTTTGCAGAGGTTGCTGTGTTTAGCGTGTTGAAGATGCATCAGTCAGAAGCAAATAGGGAAGGATGACTAGACAACAACTAGGAACCCTTGGTTGTTGTCTCTCTCTCACTATGTATTTTCTCAGACGAGCCAACTTGTAATAACTTTGATAAGGAAATATATCGAAACTTTCACTTCATCCTTACATTAAGTCCTTGAATAATTTACCTGTCTGCTGATCAAGCAACTCTTCTGTAAAGTTAAAATGTGTTTTGGTGGTTTGTATTTCGAACTTTACTTGGTGTATGCAGTAGGGAAATTTGTTCAGCCCTTGGGGCATTTTGGTAAGCCCCTGGAGAGACAGGCACGTACCTTGAGAAAATAAAATGCAATTTATTCTTTTCCTAAGTAGAACTATATACGTAACAGAATCTGGGTAAAACCTGGAATAGTGTGAGCAACAGGCCAAGCCCTGAGGTAGGGCGTGAATCACAGCTTTGCTGACTTCAGATTTTCCAGATTGAAACAAATGTGATGATTAGAGATGGACTCAAAGAGGATATTAGAGCTAAATGCTGGTACAAGAACCTTTTGGGAAAGCCAGGTAGTCAAGCGTGACAGTATGTAAGCGAAGACCTCACACAGCTACTGAGATCAGGCTAAACGGACAGATGTTTATGCCACAGGAGGGGTCCCCAACATGCAGAAGATTTGGGGTAGGAATGGACAATTGTGGGGTAAAGGGCTGTCACCAAAGACCTGAGATGACAGCAGATAACAGTGAGGAGGTGGAAAATGTGCAGTCTCAGTATTATAATGTTTTAGGGAACTTGAGGTAGTGATTGCCAGTGGGAAAGCATCAACATATCCCGAAAGATAAACATCACACACATATTATATATATTTGGGTTCAAAATACCAACTCAGATAATCAGATTGGAATTAAAACTCCAAATGATTGCCTGGATCTTTTCTGCCACAAAGAAGTAATAAGAATAATTCTTCTCTCCCAAGTAAAAGATGGTGGACATATGTTATGTCAGTGTGTTTCTTTTTGGTACCTCTAAACCTTATTTTTCAGAGACTTAAAGTAGAATTATATTAATGTTAATTGTCTTTTTCTGGCTGTTTTAGATCAACCTCTGTAGTTGTGAGAATCACTTCATCTCTTCTGATTTATACATGGGAATCCCTGGGGAATTTTCATGCTCACTGACATTGCTGCATCTCCTTGTAGTATTCACCGAAGTGACAGTTCTTCTCCATTCTGAGCCCCCTTTTAGGACCATCTTCTCTTCAGGCCCCAATTCCTTATGACTATATGAAGCTTCTCATATTTGCCTCTGGTACCCACCACTAGACAATTTCTCACCATGTCTCCAGGGCCACTGCTGGCACTGCCACCATCCATCACTGCCTGAGCCAGGCCCTGCACAACCCTCTTCCAACACAATCCCACCTGCTATGCAAGGGATGTGTGTCTCCTCAGCATGGAACTTTTGGAGGGACACTAGATCAAGAGCCTGGAAGGAATCCTTACGAGGGGATTAGCGCCCTTACAGAAGAGACAAGTGATGTCTGTCTCCGTCTCTGTCTGTCTTCATCTCTCTCTGTGTTTCTCTGTTTCTTTCTGCCTCTGTCTGTCTCTGTTACTCTCTTGCTCCCTTTTTCTCCCTTGCTCTCCCTCCCTCCCCCTCCCTCCCCCTCCCTCCCTGTCTCCATCTCTTCCTCCCTTCCTCCCTGCACTTTGTGAGGCCATAGCAAGAAGAAATTCTGCACCACCAAAGGCATCCGCTGACACTTCAAATGAGAAATACCATTCTGTTAGTTTAGTTGCTCAGTCTATAACATTTTGTTATAGCTTCCCAACTACCTAAGACACGAGCTTTCTTCCCTCTGATGTAGTAGATGTAGCTGACACACTGGAGCTCTGTTCGCTCAGGTCCTCTAAGGCTTACAGCATACAGCATATGAATGCAGATATGTGAAATGGCAGCTCTCCCCTGGATGCAAATACAAAAATCAGGACACAGGTACCTTCCTTCACTCCCAGAGCTGTTGTGACGTTGTTTTCAGTTTTGCTCGTTGCTTTCAGGCAAGATGGTTCTGGGCAGTGGGCAATGGGCTAGAGTACCGTGTCTGTCCTCCACTCACCTGCCATCCTGCAGCGGATGTGGATAAGTTTGCAGTTGTAACTCCTAACTGTGTAAAGAGCTCTGCCTCCCAATATTCACTAGGTGACAGTCGACATTTGGAGATTATTGGCAGAATAGGCAATGACACTTAGTGGGGCCTCATAGCCAGAAAATGCTTTTTATCAGTCATGTTCATTTCACAAAATTCGTATTTCCATTTTAATGACAGTGGCATATTGGATGCCAGTTTTGGGGATTCTTACTCAACTGCCTGACAAGTGTCAGGCACCAGCTCCTGGGGTGTGGAGTAAGGGGTGAGGGTGGGAATGGTAAGGGTAGTCACATTCCTAGAATGAGTAGATGAAAAACGCTACCATCTCCCTCCCAGTACCAACCAAGACCAGCAAGGTCTGTAGATCGTCCCCCAAAGGTGCCATTTGCAACTTCTAAAGAAGCAAGAGCCATGTTCTTCTCACTGGTAGCTTCTGGGCAGCAGAGGTGTGAAGTAGAACATGAATCAAAGTTGGGGAATAGGGGA